>OZ018318.1:35603424-35605924 GCA_963969495.1 Ceratothoa steindachneri
ATTTGTGTGATGTGGGGTTGTCATTTTGAAAGATTATGAAGAAAAGGAATAGGTAAAAATTAGAAAAGGGGAAGATGATGAATGAGAAAATGGAAAAAATGGGAATAAGAGAGATAATGAGGATATATATATATATATATATATATATATATATATATATATATATATATATATATATATATATATATATATATATATCAGTGTATGTTGGGAGCAGCTTCTTATCTATACAAGTTTTGTTAAAGACCTAGTTGTATTTTGATTTTATCAATTTGGAACGTTCCAACTGGCGAATGCAACTTTTTGTATCTGGTTGGATATTAAAGATCAGTTGAGGAAGATCCATTTTATTTTTTACAACTAATTTGAGTTTTGGCCGTGAACCTTCGCCTTTCTTAAGGCATCTTCAGACGGAAGCCTTCATTGATTTTGTGTTAACCTAGGTTTTACCTCCTTTACCGGTGAGGGAGCTCATTTCTGGTCGTAAGCAGGGCTACTCCGTCAATTTGACGGAGTAGCGATGGGATCACTACTAGGACCTACGTTCGCGAACTTCTACCTGAGAAACCTAGAAGCAAGGCTCTTAATTAAAATGGTGAATCCACCCAAACTTACACCAGATTCATTGATGACATATACCTCACAATTAATGATGAACACCAATTAATACAACACAAAAGGACCTTAGAATCCCATTCCGTTCTCAAATTTACATCTGAATTAAGTGTAAGTGCCGAATTCCCTTCCTGGACGTAGATGTAAAACAAAACAGCGACAGAAAATATACCACTACTGTCTATCGAAAAGGGACAGACTTCAGGCGATGCCTTAACGCCAAAAGTGAGTGCACCGAGAACTATAAAAAAATCGGTAATGAGCTCATACATAAGAACAGCCATCAAGAACTGTTCATCGTGGACGGCACTTGATGAAGAATTTCGAAGATCAAAACAGATCTTGATCAATAATGGCTACTCAAACAGCAGAGAATTTGACAAAATACAAGTGAAAATTCTCAACTTCAAGTAAGTTGCTTACACAAATGTAAGCAACTTATTAATGAAAAACAACCTCCGCGAAAAGAAATCGATCTTAAAGGCTAAAAATGTGGCATAAAAATTCCAATGTCTCAATGAGAACTGTAAACCTCATCCAAATAATCAATATATAGGTATGACCACTACTACCATCAGCCGGCGCCTAACGATGCATTTTCAAGAAGGAGGAATAAAAACACATTTCAAAGAAAAGCATAACGCACAAATTACAAGAGCAACTCTGGTCGAAAACATTACCATACTCAGAAGAAACCCTGACCTTCGCCGCCTAAAGATTCTGGAGGCTCTTCTGATTAAAGATATTGACTCCATACTTAATACCCAGCGCACTAGTTCCGAGCGAGTACTTCACCTTTTCTGCTAAAGGAACAAGGTACTCCGACTTTGACCTATAAAAGTACCAAAGAACGAAAATCAATTTAATTCTTCGTTGCTCACGACCAGCAATGAGCTATCTCGCCGGTAAAGGGAGCAAAACCAAGGGAAAAACAAAATCAACGCAGATTTAACAATAACGAAGTCTCTGTCTGAAGATGCCTTATGAAAGGCGAAAGCTCACGTCAAAACTCAAATTAGTTGTAAAAAATAAAATGGATTTGACTCAACTGATCCTTAATATCCAACCAGATAGGAAAAAAAACTGCATTGGCCAGTTGGAACGTTCCAAAATAAAATTGATAAAATCAAGATACAACCTGGTATTTAACATATATATATATATATATATATATATATATATATATATATATATATATATATATATATATATATATATATATATATATATATATATCAGAGCTGTGCGCAATTGCGGTTTTACTTCCGCAAACTGTCATTTTCTGCCCTGTTAGTCCTATTTTACCTGCAAAATGAAACATGTTCATGTAGGTATCATGACAAATATAATGCTATATTTATATTTTGTTAGCATATTAGGAAAATCATAATTTGACCACTTTTTGAACACTACTTTTTACTCGTGACTTGGCGTCTTTTGAACTCTGGCGATGTCTGGCAACTCTAATCTCTTAAGACTGAATCAGAGTTGCAAGAGTGGCAAACTACCGTAGTTTATGAAGATTTCTGGACGTAACTTTACGTGTTTTACGATATGGTGATTAATTATTATATTTGATTGACATAACCAATCGTAATGAAAATACCACTCATAGTATTTTGTGATAAAGGCATTCCAGTGCTAATTTAATGAATTTTACTCCTATGACAGTGGGTGTGTTTGTTTTTGGTATATTTCTGGTATAGGCTTAGGACTAATCCTATTTGGCCTAGGCCCTAATAGGACTGGGTCTATCATTTCAATCAATTAGGCATAATTTGTTTTAGATTCAGATGGTGTGAATTTTATTACAAGATAATTATCTTTTTCAAAATAGTGAAAGTAACGAAGTAAAGTTATAGGATCTTAGGTGATTATTGCGCCA